>CM065419.1:3299356-3306856 GCA_033060865.1 Dorcus hopei
CCCGCGTGCCTTTGCGTTTGTAAAAACCGCCGTACATCTCTCTTCAGGTGCGGACGCTCTCCTACAAGGCGAGCGTGTTCTATCAAATTGCAGCTGCTGTCGCAGCGAAAATTGTGGGTTGTCCCGTGCGCCGTAATTTGCAAATGAGACCGCGAAAGGGGCAGCTCGGCAACCAGGCGGGGCTGCGGCCGCCGTCTGGCCCGGCTGCCTTATTAGTTAGAACTTGAAATGAAATTCTAGAAGGCGAGCAAAAATGAAATGAAATGAAACCGCGAAAGGCGCGCGTACTTTGGTGCGTCGCGTTATGAGCTAGAAAGCGAAACGCTCGCAACGCTTTGCTAAGCGTGACAATGATTTGATTGAGGAAGGGGCACGGCACGGCACGGGGCACACCCGGCGCGCACGAGGGTTCGGTGCGAGACTGTTATGTCATCACGATTGCGTGCGATCGTGGCGTGTTTAAAGCCGGAGTAGGATCGTAGCGGTCCGCCGGAAGGAGATTCGGGAGGCCGGCTTGACGAGTGCGGACGCCTGGCGTTGGTGTTGAGCGAAAGATTTCACGAAAAGATTTCGGAAACTTCCCAGCCACGCCGCGTCCGTTCGCCAGCCGGTGGACGTTTCCTAAAGGGAAACGGATTGGGCGGCGGTTTGACCGGCGTTATCTGTAGTGCAGGCGGCGGGAAGACTATGCACACGAACAGGGAAGCGTCCCCGCAAGTTAAAGGGAATGTCTGATCGTCCGGCAGGCGAGAGCGCTGCGAGACAGGCGCGCGGGCGATAAACGATCCCCGGGGAAAGGTGCAGCCGTGGCAGGCGCAGCGAGTACCTATGCCTTTCGGCCTTTGGCCGTCTGGTACAAGTGTCGGCTTCTGGACAAGCCACCTCGGCAGAAGTCGCCCGAACCGGGGAAGGAGCGCGCCCCCAGCCTCCGCAGGCGGATTGGAATGTTTCTCCCGAACTGCGGTGGGAAAGTCCCGCTTGTGCTAGTCGGCGACAAGCCGCCCCTTCACGGTCGGTTGAGCGTGTTGTGCCGGCGCGATGGCAAGAGTGGTGCATGTTGCGGCGGTCGCGTCAGAGAGCGCGACGCCGCCGGCCAGTGGCAGCCGCGTGTACGGACGCGGCGCCGCCCTCAGCGCGCCGGTCGCGCCACCGTGGATCGATTTCCGCGGTCAAGGCGCGTATCTTTTGACGCGTGCTTTTCACCGGAGGCAAGGCAAGGTGCGGCGTCGAGTCCGCCATGCCGCCGAAGGTGCGTGAAGTTTTGACATCATATCGGACGAACCGCGCCAGTCGGCCCGTGGACCCGCGAGGGATCTCGTCTGGGCCGCGCGGTGAGTCTAGGAACGAAAGATTACCCTGAACGGTGGATCACTCGGCTCGTGGGTCGATGAAGAACGCAGCTAATTGCGCGTCAAACTGTGAACTGCAGGACACATGAACATCGACATTTCGAACGCACATTGCGGTCCTCGGATACTGTTCCCGGACCACTCCTGGCTGAGGGTCGTTTCTATATTCAAGATCGCCCGGTCGTTGCGGCGGGCTCCGCCGTGGCGACGTCGGGGCAGGAATGGGGGACTGTATGTCGCCGTTTCGCTCGAGATCGGATTAGAGGTGCTCAAGGACGTCTACAGAGCGTCCCGGCTCCGCCGACGAGCTGCGGCGTTCCCCGAAAACATATGGAGGCGGCGCCGTCCGTGTACGATCTTCGTACCGGCGTGCGTCCGCAGCGAAGTCGCAGCCGGCCTGACGGCGTCGCTCGGTCAACGCGAGCAGCAGACGGTCGAAGGCGACGACGTGTCATAGACTGCCGCCCCGCAGCCCGCCCGCCGATTTACGGAAGCGGCGGTGAGGGGTACCGTGCCTGTCTGAGACGTCAGTTGCGTACGATCGGCCGCGTGACCGGCACGCCAGCCGGACTGCGCTAGCCACGCGGTGCGTAGAGGAACCCCTCCCGATTGCTCGGGGGGGCGTTCGCTCGAGAGCGAAGGGGTGAGGATGCGCGCGCGCGCGTCTCTCCGAGCTCCGTCCTACCTGCCGCCCGGATCCCGCCCGAAGGTTACACAGCGTCGAAGGGAGATGTGGCGCGCTCGACAGAGCGCATCTCGTCCCGTGGTGATGGAGCACGCCGCGACGGTGGACCTCTCACGCGCACTCGGAAATCAGCGGCGAGTACCTATGCCCAGGCGCGAGAGACAGTCGGAAGGCTGTGACGGAGAAACAATCCCGTCCCCCTGGGTACAAGCTGTCGGCTTTCGCTAGATACCGTGGTGCCAGCGTTGAGAATGCTGAAGCCGTGACGCGACGATAAGAACTCTCCGGATCCTACCGAAGTAGACGAGCGCCGCCGAGCGCGCGTACTCTCTAACGGCGTTGCTGTTTCACCTCTCGGAGGCGGCGAGAAGGGCGGCCAGAGTTTTTGGTTCGTAGAGCGCCCGAGGAGATGTTCATCCCCCCGCGCGCCGCGGGTGATAGCGATTCTTTAAATAGTAAATAACAGCGCGACCTCAGAGCAGGAGAGACTACCCGCTGAATTTAAGCATATTACTAAGCGGAGGAAAAGAAACTAACTAGGATTCCCTCAGTAGCGGCGAGCGAACAGGGAAGAGCCCAGCACCGAATCCCGCGGCCGGCAACGGCCGCAGGGAAATGTGGTGTTAGGGAGGATCCGCCATCCCGAGTCCGCGGGGCCAGTCCAAGTCCTTCTTGAACGGGGCCACTTACCCAGAGAGGGTGCCAGGCCCGTAGGGACGGCCTCCGGCAGCGGGAGGATCTCTCCTCAGAGTCGGGTTGCTTGAGAGTGCAGCCCTAAGTGGGTGGTAAACTCCATCTAAGGCTAAACATGACCACGAGACCGATAGCGAACAAGTACCGTGAGGGAAAGTTGAAAAGAACTTTGAAGAGAGAGTTCAAGAGTACGTGAAACCGTTCAGGGGTAAACCTGAGAAACCCGAAAGTTCGAACGGGGAGATTCAACCGCGTGTCGCGCTCGGTCGAGCAGTTGACCGGCGACGGTAGGCGCTCGCGCCGGCCGCGCCGTCCGCTCGCCGTCCGGCACGAACGCGTGCACTTCTCCCCTTGTAGGACGTCGCGACCCGTTGGGCGCCGGCCTAAGGACTGCGGTGGAGACCGCGCGCGCCCGTCGCGCTCGGACCCGCTCTCTCCCGGCCGGCACGACAGACGGTATGATAGTGGCGCTGGGCCGCGAACATTTCGCGTTCGGCCCGCCGCAAGCGCGGCGCGGACGGCAAACCCGGCGTCCGGACCGAGCGCCGGACCCGGACCCGCCCGGCTGCTGGCGGCGGTGTTCTCGGACAGACCCAGGGCGCGCCCGTCGGCGACGCTATAGCTTCGGGTACTTTCAGGACCCGTCTTGAAACACGGACCAAGGAGTCTAGCATGTGCGCGAGTCATTGGGACTTAACGAAACCTAAAGGCGAAATGAAAGTGAAGGTCCGCCTCGCGCGGACCTAGGGAGGATGGGCCCGCCATTGGGGGGCCCCGCACTCCCGGGGCGTCTCGTTCTGATCGCGAGAGGAGGCGCAACCAGAGCGTACATGCTGGGACCCGAAAGATGGTGAACTATGCCTGAGCAGGACGAAGCCAGAGGAAACTCTGGTGGAAGTCCGTAGCGGTTCTGACGTGCAAATCGATCGTCTGACTCGGGTATAGGGGCGAAAGACTAATCGAACCATCTAGTAGCTGGTTCCCTCCGAAGTTTCCCTCAGGATAGCTGGCGCTCGCCGCGCGCGAGTCTCATCCGGTAAAGCGAATGATTAGAGGCATTGGGGTCGAAACGGCCTCAACCTATTCTCAAACTTTAAATGGGTGAGATCTCCGGCTTGCTCGAACACGTGAAGCCGCGAGATTTCGGATCAGAGTGCCAAGTGGGCCACTTTTGGTAAGCAGAACTGGCGCTGTGGGATGAACCAAACGCAGAGTTAAAGCGCCCAAATCGACGCTTATGGGATACCATGAAAGGCGTTGGTAACTTAAGACAGCAGGACGGTGGCCATGGAAGTCGGAATCCGCCAAGGAGTGTGTAACAACTCACCTGCCGAAGTTACTAGCCCTGAAAATGGATGGCGCTGAAGCGTCGTGCTTATACTCTGCCGTCAGCGGCATGTGCGGCGCGTCCGTCGTCACCTCGCGTGTCGGCAGCGACGCGCCATGAGGCCCTGACGAGTAGGAGGGTCGCGACGGTGAGCGCAGAAGGACCGGGCGCGAGCCCGTCTGGAGCCGCCGTCGGTGCAGATCTTGGTGGTAGTAGCAAATACTCCAGCGAGGCCCTGGAGGACTGACGTGGAGAAGGGTTTCGTGTGAACAGCCGTTGCACACGAGTCAGTCGATCCTAAGCCCTAGGCGAAAGCCGATGTCGATGCAGGTGTACGTAACTCTCTTAAACTCTATCTCGGTGGAGGAGCGGTTTTCACACCCTCGGGGCGAAAGGGAATCCGGTTCCTATTCCGGAACCCGGCAGCGGAACCGCCAATACGTCGGGCCCTCGCAAGAGAGTTCGTCGGGGTAACCCAAAGAGACCTGGAGACGCCGTCGGGAGATCCGGGAAGAGTTTTCTTTTCTGCATAAGCGCTCGAGTTCCATGGAATCCTCTAGCAGGGAGATATGGTTTGGAGCGCGAAGAGCACCGCAGTTGCGGCGGTGTCCGGATCGTCCCTCGGACCTTGAAAATCCAGGAGAGGGCCACGTGGAGGATCGCGCCGGTTCGTACCCATATCCGCAGCAGGTCTCCCAGGTTAAGAGCCTCTAGTCGATAGAATAATGTAGGTAAGGGAAGTCGGCAAATTGGATCCGTAACTTCGGGATAAGGATTGGCTCTGAGGATCGGGGCGCGTCGGGCTTGGTCGGGAAGCGGGTCCCGGCTAACGTGCCGGGCCTGTGCGAGGTGAAGTGCGCTCCGGCGTAACGGATCCGAGCTCGGTCCCGTGCCTTGGCCTCCCGCGGAACTTCCTTGCTGCGAGGCCCTTCGGACGGTTCGCGCCGCCCTTAGGTGTCCTCTTCGGCCGCCATTCAACGGTCAGCTCAGAACTGGCACGGACTCGGGGAATCCGACTGTCTAATTAAAACAAAGCATTGCGATGGCCCCAGCGGGTGTTGACGCAATGTGATTTCTGCCCAGTGCTCTGAATGTCAACGTGAAGAAATTCAAGCAAGCGCGGGTAAACGGCGGGAGTAACTATGACTCTCTTGCCGGTGGGGCATGAGTTCGAGCTTGTGGGAGCCAGACACAAGTGTTTACATAACGATCTGCTTAACCCGGTCGATCGAGTGTGTACCTTTCGACCGGTGACTAGGAACTCATGCTTGTGTGACAGCCTCCGACTTTTAGTCAGGACATCGGCGGGCAACGTTATCTCTTGTTCTAAGAGTAACGGCAAAGTGTCACAAAGATCGATTAACCGCAAGGTTTTTGAAAGAGAGTAGCGATTTACCCAAACGTTACCCCCTTCTAAGTTTTTATTCTAGGAGGGTCTACTCTCTCCATCCGTGGACCGAGATGGTTGTGTGCATATGTGGTAAGAATTTCGCCACTGAAGCTGGGCTAAAACAACATATCAGACGTAGATATTGTCGGGGCCCACCGAGAGAGAACACAGAACACAAGTGCACTGTGCCAAATTGTGACAGGCAATTTGAAACGTACATTGGCCTTAGACAGCATATGAGAAGGGCCCACCCAACAGAATATAACCACGAGCTTGAACAGCAGTATGAGAATCCAGTGCGAGATGAGAGAGCATGGACCGACGAGGAGCTGATTGAGCTGGCACGGGCGGAAGTCAATTACGACGGACGCTTCGTCAACCAGTATCTGTTGGGCAAATTCCCCCGCAGGACCCTCCACTCGATAAAGAGTAAGCGGCGAACTCAGGAGTACAAAGACCTGTTAGCGTCTCTAAATCCAGACCGCGATAACACCGTGGACATCGAGGAGGAGATTGAGGCCGAAGACCTGGCCACTCCGGACTCCCAGTCTGACGTTGTCATTACTGAGGAGTCCATTTTGATTCCGGCGCCGGGAGACGATAATGCTCATGCAATTGCTCCCGATACACACACAAACGAGGCCCAAGGACCACCAGCGGCCACGCCGCAAGGGCCTATGACGAGGGGACGTTTACAGCTTAGAAGAGCCGAACTAGGTGAAGGATGCTCCGGTTCTAGAAACCCCCGGGACCAGGAGGTGGCCGCAACTGCATGTGGGATGCAGCCGGCCCCCCAGGAAACCCCGGAGGGCGGAAGTCCGGGGCCCCTCCCTAGAAGAGGCGAACAAGAAACACAACCGGCACCTGTGGTGCCTCTGAACCCGGAGGCACCGATGTTTGTCCCCTCTAGAGAACCATATAGCGTGATCAGGGAGTATATAGCTGAGTATGTCCGATCCCAGGCAGGCTGGAACGAATCTGACATGAACCTCCTCGATGTTATAAAAACGTCCTCAGTCAAAAACGGTAGAGACAGAGTTCGCCAGGAGCTGGATGGCTGGCTGGAGGGTCTATATGCAGATATTAATCCTCGGAAGCGTGTCGGTAGAAAGGGGAAGACTCGTAAGCATGGGGACAACCGGGGCACCTACGGGGGCCAGAAGGCTATTAGGGCCTATAAATATAAGATCGCTCAAGAGCTCTTTCGGCGGAACAAACCCAAGTTGGCCGAGTGTCTCCTGGAAGGGAAACCGTTAGAGTTCGCGAGCGATCAGCCAGATATGTTCAAGGCCGAAGAGAAATTCGCCACTCTCTTCGGTCAGTTGTCCCCTAACGATGATGAACGTATAACAGATATCAAACAACACGATGTCGGAACCTCGAAACCGATCACTGAAGAGGATATCACTTGGGGGTTAATTACAACGAAGTCCAACAGTTCAGGTCCGGACTTGGTTCGGCTTTCGGACCTCAAACGGATTCCGATTCGTCGTTTAGTGTTGTTGTACAACACTATGCTGCTGTTCGGAATAATCCCTGGCGTGATAAAGAAAAGTAGAACGATACTATTGTCGAAAGGAGGCGACCCAAACAATATCGACAATTGGAGACCGATTACCATCTCTTCAGTGATATTAAGGCTGTGCAACAAGATCATGGCTAACAGGCTATCTTATTTGCCATTGCACAGCCACCAAAGAGGGTTCAGGAGCATTGACGGAGTGCTCACGAACACGCTCACTATAGAGCACATAATTAAAGAGCGCAGGCGGAAAGGGAGACCATACCACATCTTGTCTTTAGACCTCACGAAGGCCTTTGACACGGTCTCCCAGGCCTCGGTGGAAAGAGCGCTCCGGAGATTTAACATCGACTCCATTACAACCAGGTTGATTTTAGATGGCTACGAGGACGCCACGACATGTTTGGAAATAGGCCAGGAAACATCGGGACCTATTAGAGTCAGGCGTGGCGTCAAACAAGGGGACCCACTCTCCCCCATACTATTCAACCTGGTTTTGGATGAGCTCCTGACCAAACTAGAAGAGAAAGATCT
>CM065419.1:3311856-3329356 GCA_033060865.1 Dorcus hopei
AAATGCAAAGATATGCATCTTGCACAAGATCCGAGCTTTGGTAATAATAGTAATGATGATGCTACTCGTTACTGCGACGAGGGGCGGTGGCGCATTCTTCCATTCTACTCGCGATAGATCCGGCTCTTGATCAAGAGCGCGCAAGTTACCACTCCGCAGCACATAAATGCGCACTGTCTCCGCAGCAGATAAACACGGTCCCGTCGTCCGCAGCACATAATTCTGCCTCCTCTCCGAACTGACTGATGTAGCGACAGAGCGAGGCAGTCAGACGGGCTCGCGTCGCGTTTCGACTTGGGCGCCCCCGTTCAGGCATCAGTACCGTACGTCGTCCCTACTGTATGGGGACACGCGGAGTTGTGTGCATGGCACTCGCTCGTAGTGTAACGGCGGCGGGCCGGCTCGGTCCTCCGCAGAACATAATACGGGCTCCGACTTGAGATCGAGGAGGATTAAGTCGGCGATCAACTATCTTCGTCGTCCGCAGCACATAATTCGGCCTCCTCTCCGAACTGACTGATGTAGCGACAGAGCGAGGCAGTCAGACGGGCTCGCGTCGCGTTTCGATTTGGGCGCCCCCGTTCAGGCATCAGTACCGTACGTCGTCCCTACTGTATGGGAACACGCGGAGTTGTGTGTATGGCACTCGCTCGTAGTGTAACGGCGGCGGGCCGGCTCGGTCCTCCGCAGAACATAATACGGGCTCCGACTTGAGATCGAGCAGGATTAAGTCGGCGATCAACTATCTTCGTCGTCCGCAGCACATAATTCGGCCTCCTCTCCGAACTGACTGATGTAGCGACAGAGCGAGGCAGTCAGACGGGCTCGCGTCGCGTTTCGACGTGGGCGCCCCCGTTCAGGCATCAGTACCGTACGTCGTCCCTACTGTATGGGAACACGCGGAGTTGTGTGCATGGCACTCGCTCGTAGTGTAACGGCGGCGGGCCGGCTCGGTCCTCCGCAGAACATAATACGGGCTCCGACTTGAGATCGAGCAGGATTAAGTCGGCGATCAACTATCTTCGTCGTCCGCAGCACATAATTCGGCCTAATCTCAGAACTGACTGATGTAGCGACAGAGCGAGGCAGTCAGACGGGCTCGCGTCGCGTTTCGACGTGGGCGCCCCCGTTCAGGCATCAGTACCGTACGTCGTCCCTACTGTATGGGAACACGCTGAGTTGTGTGTATGGCACTCGCTCGTAGTGTAACGGCGGCGGGCCGGCTCGGTCCTCCGCAGAACATAATACGGGCTCCGACTTGAGATCGAGCAGGATTAAGTCGGCGATCAACTATCTTCGTCGTCCGCAGCACATAATTCGGCCTCCTCTCCGAACTGACTGATGTAGCGACAGAGCGAGGCAGTCAGACGGGCTCGCGTCGCGTTTCGACGTGGGCGCCCCCGTTCAGGCATCAGTACCGTACGTCGTCCCTACTGTATGGGGACACGCGGAGTTGTGTGTATGGCACTCGCTCGTAGTGTAACGGCGGCGGGCCGGCTCGGTCCTCCGCAGAACATAATACGGGCTCCGACTTGAGATCGAGCAGGATTAAGTCGGCGATCAACTATCTTCGTCGTCCGCAGCACATAATTCGGCCTCCTCTCCGAACTGACTGATGTAGCGACAGAGCGAGGCAGTCAGACGGGCTCGCGTCGCGTTTCGACGTGGGCGCCCCCGTTCAGGCATCAGTACCGTACGTCGTCCCTACTGTATGGGGACACGCGGAGTTGTGTGTATGGCACTCGCTCGTAGTGTAACGGCGGCGGGCCGGCTCGGTCCTCCGCAGAACATAATACGGGCTCCGACTTGAGATCGAGCAGGATTAAGTCGGCGATCAACTATCTTCGTCGTCCGCAGCACATAATTCTGCCTCCTCTCCGAACTGACTGATGTAGCGACAGAGCGAGGCAGTCAGACGGGCTCGCGTCGCGTTTCGACGTGGGCGCCCCCGTTCAGGCATCAGTACCGTACGTCGTCCCTACTGTATGGGAACACGCTGAGTTGTGTGCATGGCACTCGCTCGTAGTGTAACGGCGGCGGGCCGGCTCGGTCCTCCGCAGAACATAATACGGGCTCCGACTTGAGATCGAGCAGGATTAAGTCGGCGATCAACTATCTTCGTCGTCCGCAGCACATAATTCGGCCTCCTCTCCGAACTGACTGATGTAGCGACAGAGCGAGGCAGTCAGACGGGCTCGCGTCGCGTTTCGATTTGGGCGCCCCCGTTCAGGCATCAGTACCGTACGTCGTCCCTACTGTATGGGAACACGCGGAGTTGTGTGCATGGCACTCGCTCGTAGTGTAACGGCGGCGGGCCGGCTCGGTCCTCCGCAGAACATAATACGGGCTCCGCATCGAACTGGTGCGACGCTAGAGCAACGTAGCCCGACCGGCCACCGCTCTCGGCTCGCGGCCGGTGGCGCCTGGCGCGCCCGCGTTCGGGCATCAGTACCGTACGTCGTCCCTATTGTATGGGGACACGCGGAGTTCTGAGTCTGGCACTCGCTCGTAGTGTAACGGCGTTGGGCCGGCTCGGTACTCCGCAGAACATAATACGGGCTCCGCATCGAACTGGTGCGACGCTAGAGCAACGTGGCCCGACCGGCCACCGCTCTCGGCTCGCGGCCGGTGGCGCCTGGCGCGCCCGCGTTCAGGCATCAGTACATGTCGCCGTCCCTATTATATGGGGGAGCGGCACTCTCGGGTTCGGTCGAGCTGAGGTAACGCCGTGCGTTCGCATTGATGCGCTCGCGTCGGACGTGGACTCCTATTCTCGCAGAATCCGCCGCGTGACCCCGCATCGCTTACCCTGTTGTACGTCGTCGTTGGTCAGCTTGATTTTTTTCGAAAGTCTGCTGTATCCCGTCCGGCGTGGAGTGCGCCAGAGTACGAGCAGGAAGTGCGGTGCCGCTGTGGTAATTAGGCTGGGCACAGCGATATTTGCTTGGGGACATTCGTCTTGTCGGCTAGACGAGAGCCCGCGCCGCCCGCAACGGCCGTACGGTCGACCCGGCGACGTCGAGTGAGCGAGGATGCTTCTCGTATTGGGAATCGCCGGCGGACGTACGGCGAGAGCGGTAGATCGCCCTGTCGGCTGGGCGAGACTCCGTATGCTCTCTTCAAGCAAACGCGCGGCACAGCACAAAGGGACGCCGGGCGGCGGTGCTGGTGCCGCAGAGTGGTGGAGTGGTGGCTCCGACCTTGCAGGTCAGGTCGAGAGCGGTTTTAGTGGTGGAAAAGACGGAGGCGACTTCGAGCTGGCGCAAGCCAGGAGAATCGCCGTATATTGGCTTTAGACTGTCCGATCTCTCGGGACGGAAAGTTTTAATTGGAAAACGAATGAATGCGAGCGAAAGCTTCGCTGATCACGGCGTTTTCCGCGGGAAACACGGGCGCACAGCGTCCCGGTTCTCAGATGCGGCACAATTGCATTTTCGGTTGGGGGGCGTTCGTCTTGTCGGCTAGACGAGAGCCCGGAGCGGCCGGAGTGGTCGCGTCTCTGTTCCGACCTTGTAGGTTAGGTCGAGGGCAGTTTAGCGGTGGAAGGAAGGTGGAGGCGGCCTCGAGCTGCTGGCGCAAGCCAGGAGGATCGCCCGTGTGTTGGCTTTAGACTGTCCGGTCTCTCGGGACGGAAAGTTAATTGGAATGCGAATGCGAGCGAAGCTTTCGCTAGTCACGGCGTTTTCCGCGGGAAACGCGGGCGCACAGCGTACCGGTTCTCAGATGCGGCACAATTGTATTCTTGCTATAGGGGACATTCGTCTTGTCGGCTAGACGAGATCCCGCGGCGGCCGGAGCGGCCGGAGTGTTTGTGTGGTTGTTCCGACCTTGTAGGTTAGGTCGAGAGCAGTTTGTTGGTGGAAGATCGATTATCATGTTGGCTTAAGACTGTCCGGTCTCTCGGGACGGACTGTTGAATTCTGCCGCGAGGCGGCTAGTTGTTGAACGTCCGAACGAATTTGAACTGAGGTGGCGCGGAGAGCGCGAGCTCTTACGTCGTCACTGTTGAAGCACCCAGCATTGGCCGCGAGTAGCCCGTGCGCAATTTTAAAAGCGCAGGAAAGGCACAAAGCTCTTATGCGGCGGTAGCATCCGCGTCCCGTCGCGATTATATCGCGTCCGGCGTGAGACATGACACGGCAGGTTCCGCGAGACTCTCGGGCGCAACGCGCCTCGGTTCTCACATGCGGACGAACAGATGATGAGCGCCTGTGCGGTCGGCCAGCGTAGTAGGATCTGTCGCGCGTTGAACGCTGCGTACGCCTTCCCGCGACTGCACGTCAGGCGCCGCCTGAAACACATGCTACAGCTCTCCTCGTTCCGAGCGAGAATAGGGCGCGGGCTCGGTATCGGTCGAACTGCCGTCTCATCGGTGGAAGATCCGTTATTCGAGGCCCGGTCCGCGTGCGGCGCGTACCTTCTCGAAGGCATTCAGGTCGACTTTCGATCTATCGAAGGATGCGAGAGAATGTTCGAAGCTGTTAAATAGTACGGTAACCGTACCTCTGAGGAGGTCGGTGTTCCTGTTCGGCGGCGGCGCATCGGCGAGAGTGGCCATACGAACGCGCGCACGAGACGGCTTGGCGAAGTTGGTCGAGCGCGGTAGGCAGGTAGGTCTCCTCCGCTGTCCCACCCCAACGTACGGCTCTATGTGTGCGACACAATCGCCGAGATTGTTTAGTTCCCGACGAGGTACCCCCGGTGATGAACGCCGCCGCTTATGCGTGTTCACGGAGCGTCGTCGTCGTCGCCCGCCCTTGCGGCGGCCGGCGCGCGCTTCTCGCGTGTTTAGGGCCGATGCCGGATGTCACGTCCGCGCATTAGCCCGGAGAGAGCGAGCGGTGAAGTTTCCGTTGGCGGCCCTCCTACAGGAAGGCCGCCCGACGCGTTACTCGATGCACAGCTCCCTGGTTGATCCTGCCAGTAGTCATATGCTTGTCTCAAAGATTAAGCCATGCATGTCTCAGTACGAGCCAAATTAAGGTGAAACCGCGAAAGGCTCATTAAATCAGTTATGGTTCCTTAGATCGTACCCACACTTACTTGGATAACTGTGGTAATTCTAGAGCTAATACATGCAAACAGAGCTCCGACCGGAGACGGAAGGAGCGCTTTTATTAGATCAAAACCAATCGGTGTCGGGTTCGCGCCCGTCATCGTACTTTCTGGTGACACTGAATAACTTACTGCTGATCGCACGGTCTCGCACCGGCGACGCATCTTTCAAATGTCTGCCTTATCAACTGTCGATGGTAGGTTCTGCGCCTACCATGGTTGTAACTGGTAACGGGGAATCAGGGTTCGATTCCGGAGAGGGAGCCTGAGAAACGGCTACCACATCCAAGGAAGGCAGCAGGCGCGCAAATTACCCACTCCCGGCACGGGGAGGTAGTGACGAAAAATAACGATACGGGACTCATCCGAGGCCCCGTAATCGGAATGAGTACACTCTAAATCCTTTAACGAGGATCAATTGGAGGGCAAGTCTGGTGCCAGCAGCCGCGGTAATTCCAGCTCCAATAGCGTATATTAAAGTTGTTGCGGTTAAAAAGCTCGTAGTCGAATTTGTGTCCCGCGCCGCCGGTTCATCGCTCGCGGTGCTTAACTGGCGTGTCCGCGGGACGTCCTGCCGGTGGGCCCAGTCCCTCGCGGGGCGGCCCAACTTCAGATCCCACCGCGGTGCTCTTCACTGAGTGTCGAGGTGGGCCGGCACGTTTACTTTGAACAAATTAGAGTGCTTAAAGCAGGCTAAAATTTCGCCTGAATATTGTGTGCATGGAATAATGGAATAGGACCTCGGTTCTATTTTGTTGGTTTTCGGAACCCCGAGGTAATGATTAATAGGAACGGATGGGGGCATTCGTATTGCGACGTTAGAGGTGAAATTCTTGGATCGTCGCAAGACGGACAGAAGCGAAAGCATTTGCCAAGAATGTCTTCATTAATCAAGAACGAAAGTCAGAGGTTCGAAGGCGATTAGATACCGCCCTAGTTCTGACCGTAAACGCTACCAACTAGCGACCCGCTGGTGGTTGAAATGCCCTGGCGGGGAGCTTGCTCCGGAAACGAAAGTTTTCGGGTTCCGGGGGAAGTATGGTTGCAAAGCTGAAACTTAAAGGAATTGACGGAAGGGCACCACCAGGAGTGGAGCCTGCGGCTTAATTTGACTCAACACGGGAAACCTCACCAGGCCCGGACACCGGAAGGATTGACAGATTGAGAGCTCTTTCTTGATTCGGTGGGTGGTGGTGCATGGCCGTTCTTAGTTGGTGGAGCGATTTGTCTGGTTAATTCCGATAACGAACGAGACTCTAGCCTGTTAACTAGGCGAACTTCCGACATCTCAAATGCCCGCCGGTCCGGCGTTCGCGCCGCGATCGCGCGCGGTTTTTACTGTCGGCGTACAAATTATTCTTCTTAGAGGGACAGGCGGCTTCTAGCCGCACTAGATTGAGCAATAACAGGTCTGTGATGCCCTTAGATGTTCTGGGCCGCACGCGCGCTACACTGAAGGAATCAGCGTGTCCTACCTGGCCGAGAGGCCCGGGTAACCCGCTGAACCTCCTTCGTGCTAGGGATTGGGGCTTGCAATTGTTCCCCATGAACGAGGAATTCCCAGTAAGCGCGAGTCATAAGCTCGCGTTGATTACGTCCCTGCCCTTTGTACACACCGCCCGTCGCTACTACCGATTGAATGATTTAGTGAGGTCTTCGGACCGGTACGCGCTGGCGTTTCGACGTCGCCGATGTTGCTGGGAAGATGACCAAACTTGATCATTTAGAGGAAGTAAAAGTCGTAACAAGGTTTCCGTAGGTGAACCTGCGGAAGGATCATTAACGTGTTAGCCGTAGTGTGGTTCTCGTACGTTTTACGTTGTCGTTGTAGCTGTATGCGCGTCACGAACGCGAAATAACGCCACTTCAATGGAAGCGCACGCGCGAACACACCGCACACGCAAACAAAAATCGAGTCCGCTCCCGGGGGCGACCCCGGGGTGGAAAAAGCAGGACTAGAGGTCACGGTGTCCTAGCGCGTAACGCCCGTAGCGGGTGGGGCCGTCGATTGGATTCTGTAGGCCGTCGATCGGGCACGCAGTGGGTTTGAATCCCGCCTCCCGATCCGCCCGGTCTATTCGTTCGGCTTGAGCGTTGCGAATCATAGCATTAAATTGGAAATTGCCTGGCCGTAGTCCGGGCACAGCAGTAGGCCGGCGGTCCAAGAGAGGTGTTAGGTGTTAGGCTTCGAGATGCCCCGCACAGTCCGGCGGCGATCGTCGCCCCCGCCTCTGATCGCGCGGCCCGCGTGCCTTTGCGTTTGTAAAAACCGCCGTACATCTCTCTTCAGGTGCGGACGCTCTCCTACAAGGCGAGCGTGTTCTATCAAATTGCAGCTGCTGTCGCAGCGAAAATTGTGGGTTGTCCCGTGCGCCGTAATTTGCAAATGAGACCGCGAAAGGGGCAGCTCGGCAACCAGGCGGGGCTGCGGCCGCCGTCTGGCCCGGCTGCCTTATTAGTTAGAACTTGAAATGAAATTCTAGAAGGCGAGCAAAAATGAAATGAAATGAAACCGCGAAAGGCGCGCGTACTTTGGTGCGTCGCGTTATGAGCTAGAAAGCGAAACGCTCGCAACGCTTTGCTAAGCGTGACAATGATTTGATTGAGGAAGGGGCACGGCACGGGGCACACCCGGCGCGCACGAGGGTTCGGTGCGAGACTGTTATGTCATCACGATTGCGTGCGATCGTGGCGTGTTTAAAGCCGGAGTAGGATCGTAGCGGTCCGCCGGAAGGAGATTCGGGAGGCCGGCTTGACGAGTGCGGACGCCTGGCGTTGGTGTTGAGCGAAAGATTTCACGAAAAGATTTCGGAAACTTCCCAGCCACGCCGCGTCCGTTCGCCAGCCGGTGGACGTTTCCTAAAGGGAAACGGATTGGGCGGCGGTTTGACCGGCGTTATCTGTAGTGCAGGCGGCGGGAAGACTATGCACACGAACAGGGAAGCGTCCCCGCAAGTTAAAGGGAATGTCTGATCGTCCGGCAGGCGAGAGCGCTGCGAGACAGGCGCGCGGGCGATAAACGATCCCCGGGGAAAGGTGCAGCCGTGGCAGGCGCAGCGAGTACCTATGCCTTTCGGCCTTCGGCCGTCTGGTACAAGTGTCGGCTTCTGGACAAGCCACCTCGGCAGAAGTCGCCCGAACCGGGGGAGGAGCGCGCCCCCAGCCTCCGCAGGCGGATTGGAATGTTTCTCCCGAACTGCGGTGGGAAAGTCCCGCTTGTGCTAGTCGGCGACAAGCCGCCCCTTCACGGTCGGTTGAGCGTGTTGTGCCGGCGCGATGGCAAGAGTGGTGCATGTTGCGGCGGTCGCGTCAGAGAGCGCGACGCCGCCGGCCAGTGGCAGCCGCGTGTACGGACGCGGCGCCGCCCTCAGCGCGCCGGTCGCGCCACCGTGGATCGATTTCCGCGGTCAGGGCGCGTATCTTTTGACGCGTGCTTTTCACCGGAGGCAAGGCAAGGCGCGGCGTCGAGTCCGCCATGCCGCCGAAGGTGCGTGAAGTTTTGACATCATATCGGACGAACCGCGCCAGTCGGCCCGTGGACCCGCGAGGGATCTCGTCTGGGCCGCGCGGTGAGTCTAGGAACGAAAGATTACCCTGAACGGTGGATCACTCGGCTCGTGGGTCGATGAAGAACGCAGCTAATTGCGCGTCAAACTGTGAACTGCAGGACACATGAACATCGACATTTCGAACGCACATTGCGGTCCTCGGATACTGTTCCCGGACCACTCCTGGCTGAGGGTCGTTTCTATATTCAAGATCGCCCGGTCGTTGCGGCGGGCTCCGCCGTGGCGACGTCGGGGCAGGAATGGGGGACTGTATGTCGCCGTTTCGCTCGAGATCGGATTAGAGGTGCTCAAGGACGTCTACAGAGCGTCCCGGCTCCGCCGACGAGCTGCGGCGTTCCCCGAAAACATATGGAGGCGGCGCCGTCCGTGTACGATCTTCGTACCGGCGTGCGTCCGCAGCGAAGTCGCAGCCGGCCTGACGGCGTCGCTCGGTCAACGCGAGCAGCAGACGGTCGAAGGCGACGACGTGTCATAGACTGCCGCCCCGCAGCCCGCCCGCCGATTTACGGAAGCGGCGGTGAGGGTACCGTGCCTGTCTGAGACGTCAGTTGCGTACGATCGGCCGCGTGACCGGCACGCCAGCCGGACAGCGCTAGCAACGCGGATAGTATAGGAACCCCTCCCGATTGCTCGGGGGCGTTCGCTCGAGCGAAGGGGTGAGGATGCGCGCGCGCGCGTCTCTCCGAGCTCCGTCCTACCTGCCGCCGGATCCCGCCCGAAGGTTACACAGCGTCGAAGGGAGATGTGGCGCGCTCGACAGAGCGCATCTCGTCCCGTGGTGATGGAGCACGCCGCGACGGTGGACCTCTCACGCGCACTCGGAAATCAGCGGCGAGTACCTATGCCCAGGCGCGAGAGACAGTCGGAAGGCTGTGACGGAGAAACAATCCCGTCCCCCTGGGTACAAGCTGTCGGCTTTCGCTAGATACCGTGGTGCCAGCGTTGAGAATGCTGAAGCCGTGACGCGACGATAAGAACTCTCCGGATCCTACCGAAGTAGACGAGCGCCGCCGAGCGCGCGTACTCTCTAACGGCGTTGCTGTTTCACCTCTCGGAGGCGGCGAGAAGGGCGGCCAGAGTTTTTGGTTCGTCGAGCGCCCGAGGAGATGTTCATCCCCCCGCGCGCCGCGGGTGATAGCGATTCTTTAAATAGTAAATAACAGCGCGACCTCAGAGCAGGAGAGACTACCCGCTGAATTTAAGCATATTACTAAGCGGAGGAAAAGAAACTAACTAGGATTCCCTCAGTAGCGGCGAGCGAACAGGGAAGAGCCCAGCACCGAATCCCGCGGCCGGCAACGGCCGCAGTGAAATGTGGTGTTAGGGAGGATCCGCCATCCCGAGTCCGCGGGGCCAGTCCAAGTCCTTCTTGAACGGGGCCACTTACCCAGAGAGGGTGCCAGGCCCGTAGGGACGGCCTCCGGCAGCGGGAGGATCTCTCCTCAGAGTCGGGTTGCTTGAGAGTGCAGCCCTAAGTGGGTGGTAAACTCCATCTAAGGCTAAACATGACCACGAGACCGATAGCGAACAAGTACCGTGAGGGAAAGTTGAAAAGAACTTTGAAGAGAGAGTTCAAGAGTACGTGAAACCGTTCAGGGGTAAACCTGAGAAACCCGAAAGTTCGAACGGGGAGATTCAACCGCGTGTCGCGCTCGGTCGAGCAGTTGACCGGCGACGGTAGGCGCTCGCGCCGGCCGCGCCGTCCGCTCGCCGTCCGGCACGAACGCGTGCACTTCTCCCTTGTAGGACGTCGCGACCCGTTGGGCGCCGGCCTAAGGACTGCGGTGGAGACCGCGCGCGCCCGTCGCGCTCGGACCCGCTCTCTCCCGGCCGGCACGACAGACGGTATGATAGTGGCGCTGGGCCGCGAACATTTCGCGTTCGGCCCGCCGCAAGCGCGGCGCGGACGGCAAACCCGGCGTCCGGACCGAGCGCCGGACCCGGACCCGCCCGGCTGCTGGCGGCGGTGTTCTCGGACAGACCCAGGGCGCGCCCGTCGGCGACGCTATAGCTTCGGGTACTTTCAGGACCCGTCTTGAAACACGGACCAAGGAGTCTAGCATGTGCGCGAGTCATTGGGACTTAACGAAACCTAAAGGCGAAATGAAAGTGAAGGTCCGCCTCGCGCGGACCTAGGGAGATGGGCCCGCCAAGGGGCCGCGCACTTCAGGTGCGTCTCGTTCTCATCGCGAGAGGAGGCGCACCCAGAGCGTACATGCTGGGACCCGAAAGATGGTGAACTATGCCTGGTCAGGACGAAGTCAGGGGAAACCCTGATGGAGGTCCGTAGCGATTCTGACGTGCAAATCGATCGTCGGAACTGGGTATAGGGGCGAAAGACTAATCGAACCATCTAGTAGCTGGTTCCCTCCGAAGTTTCCCTCAGGATAGCTGGCGCTCGCAGCTTGGCGGTGGGAGACTGTGATCCCTCAGTGAGAGCCACACTGAGGAGACAACGCAAGCCCAAAAGTCGGTCGTCTAGTGTGTACATTCGACCGGCTTACTTGATCACAGTCTATTGGATCGACTCAGGTCGTCTCCAAATTTTCTAGGGCTTTCTCTGCTTCGGCAGCCTTACTGGCCGGGTTTTCCTACCCAAATTCTTTAATTCATTCGTGAAAAATTCTTTTATCCGAATGGAACCCGAGCCACCAAATCAGCGTTTCCACTGTGACTGCGGCAAGTCCTATGCCACAGAGCAAGGTTATAAGCAGCACAAACATCGTTACTGCCGATATATACCACCTGCTGATTCGCCCCCGGAACCGCTACCCGAGGGTTACTGCGAATTCTGTGAGCGTGTCTTCAAATCATATCCTAGTCTCAGGCTTCACCAAAAACGCAGTCATCCTGCCGATTACAATAAACTCCTCGAACAGGAGTGCGAAGGTAAACGCGAGGCTTGGTCAGCCCTCGAGGAATACGAAATGGCCTTCGCCGAAGCCACATATGACGGTTTATTCATCAACCAATTTCTAACATCTAGGAGCACTAGATCTCTAGACGCTATTAAAGGTCGCCGGCGCATGCCAAGTTATAGGCAACTGGTCCAGCAAATAAAAGAGAACATCAAAGAACATGAGAATATTCCTGAAGTTCCTCCAGCTCCCATAATTTCTCAGGAGGCAACTTCACCGATCTCTGCGTATTCTCCAATCGCTGCGGACCCAAGCGTCGTAGTTTTTAATTTTGACACTTCCGTTCGGGCTCCTTCCATCGCTCCTTCGATTTTGGACCTCAATGATCCTTTTGTCAGTGCTATAAATGGCCTCTGTCATGAGGTCTCCGATGACAGGGACGATCTTCTCCTATGGGATAGTTTGTCTTCATCATATTATCAATCCGCTGCTATCGATACTTACCTCGACCATATTTACCATACTGTCAATCTTACACCGACTAATGAGGTTGTGAACTCTCGCAATCCAAGGGCTTCTTCCAGCAATAGCTCTGTTAAAAGACCTCTGAATAAAAATGCAAAGAGAGTCGCTGAATATAGAACCACCCAGCAACTTTACAGGTCCGATCGTTCCAAATTAGCGAACATGATCCTGGAAAATATTCCGATTAACCAGGAGATCAATAATGCATTTCCCTCAATACAAACCGTTAACGAGCATTACCAATCAATTTTCAATGTTCCATCCACTCTCGATTTAGAGGACTTCGAAAAGGAGACCAACGATCCTTTCACTCTTGCACCGATTTCTTGTGAGGAAATTCGTAACTCCATTGACAATCTTAAATCGGATGCACCAGGCCCTGATGGTCTTCGCAAGAGACATATTAACTCCATTCCCGTCAGGAAACTCAGCATTCTCTTTAATTGCTTGTTATTGAACGGCTACACACCTGCTTCTCTGAAGAGATGTCGCACCATTCTTATCCCTAAAACCGAGGAGGTAGAACAAATTAATAACTGGAGACCGATCACGATCGGCTCCATGCTCATGAGGGTATTACACAAAATATTAGCTGCTAGATTAAGTTTAGTTAAGCTACATTACCTGCAGACCGGCTTCCGGAAAATCGACGGTTGTTTCGCTAATAACTTAAGCCTCTTCTCGATCATTTCTAACCATCGTAAGAAAGTCTCTCCGTATCATATTATGACACTGGATCTTAAAAAGGCTTTCGATACAGTATCTCATAACTCTATATCTAGAGCTTTGAGGAGGCTCAATATCGACGATCGCCTTATTTCTTACATCCAAAACTCCTACAATGGTATAGAAACTAAAATTTCCATGGGCAAAAGCCATACTAATTGGATACCTATACGACGCGGAGTAAAACAGGGCGATCCACTATCTCCATTCCTATTTAATGCCGTTCTCGACGAACTTATCGGAAAGCTCCCCTCCGTCGATGGTCTGAAAGTCGACGACTTGAAGGTCTCATGCCTTGCATATGCAGACGATCTTGTTCTTATGACATCCTCGGTCTCAGCCATGAGAGTACTGCTAAAAATCTGCAGTAGCTTCTTCAACAAGCGAGGTTTATCCATAAACGTGGCCAAATGCAAATCTCTTTCGGTCAACCGCGTACCTGCAAAGAAGAAACTATATTCAATCACTAAGTCTATTCATTTCATTGATGGTTTACCCATTCAACAAATCGCTCCCACCAATACTTTCAAATATCTTGGTAAGAGTTACGATCAAAATGGTCCTGTGTCCATTGACATTCCTCTCATCAGAGAATATATTCTCAGAATAGAGAGATCTGCACTAAAACCCGCGCAGAAACTTTCAATTCTTAAATTCCATCTTATACCTAGACTGATCTTTATGCTGTGTAATCCTAGAATAAATCGAAAGAACCTTACCTATGTTGATAAATGTATTAGGATATCAGTCCGCAAAATCTTGCATCTCAATAGAAGTTGCTCCAACTCATACATCCACGCAGACATCAGGGGTGGTGGATTAGGCGTTCCATCGTTTATCCATACCATTCCCTGCATATTATTAAACAGAATTGAAAATCTTTTAATACGTAACGAACCACTTACCTCAGCTGTCATCCTTTCAGGTCCCATAGCCAATCTTCAGTGCCAACTCTCCAGATTGTTAGGTGCCTTAAGTCCTTCGAAGCAAGCTATAAGGAATCATTGGCGAAAAGCTCTTGAAGAATCATACTCCGGTAATGGCCTTCTTCACGGCCTCTCATCTCCTGCCAGCGGTAGCTGGATCCATAATCCCCCTAAATTTTGGAGCGGTAGAGAGTTCTGCCAGGCAATTCAACTTCGTGGCAATTTGTTACCTACCGTGGGTATTCCTTCAAATCCTCCCGAAGCCAGACGATGCAGGGCAGGCTGCAATAAGGTAGAATCCCTCAGTCATGTCCTCCAAAATTGTCCGGCCACTCACTGGCCGCGAATTTGGCGCCACGACAGAATCGTATCTATCCTACAGAAAAATGCTCAAAATAAAGGGTGGCGCACAATAGTAGAACCTCACCTTAGATTACGTAACGGTCTTCTTCGTAAACCAGACCTCGTCTTTCACAAACCGGGTAGAACCATTATCACAGATGTCACGGTCTCCTGGGAAGGTCCTCGAAATCCTCAAATAGCTGCTGACAACAAAATCGCATATTACAGCGACCCTCTACTTCTGCAAACAATTAGAGAAAAATTTCCAGATTCGACGATTCAAATTGTTCCATTGGTGGTGGGCGCCAGAGGCATTTGGCCCAATCTAAATCGTAATCTATTTGATATACTAAATTTTAATCAATATCTTGCTCACCAGATCGTCAAATCAGTACTACTTGGCAGTATTAAATGTCATAGACACTTCTGCAAAGCCGTTTGGAGAGGTAATCGCAATGTCCGACCATAAACCCCTGCTCAAGGATTCAAAGTGCCCCGGGTAGCATTTCCAGACCCTCCGCACCGTTCTTCGGAACTTTTTAGCTGGCTCTGTAACAAACGTTATTTTATTTATACTAGTTTTTAATCTGTTCTATAATTAGCTTAAGTTTTATATATACATATATCGTACTTACCTTGGTTCACTCCAATAATACTTACCTCGAACGAAATCCGTCCACCTTCTGAAACAGAAAACATAATTAATTAATTATATATTATATTAATTCTATGAATTACATATCTTATTATAATCTTGCATGTGCATATACTCTTCGTTTCACGTGGATGGCGCCTATTTTTCGGGTTTGCCAACAGCGGTGCAGCTCATAGCCAGGGGACTTCCATCCCTGAGCTGATCGCTTATAATCGGTCATTAAGACCAACTGGCACGGGAGCGGCCTTTAAGGCAGGGGGGCACCTCCTCGTGGTCCCCCCTGGGCAACCGAAGTTGTAGCCGGCTAAGATCCCCTGGCCCTAACATCAAGGGCAGCTCCAACTTGCGCCAATTCCATCCATAGGCGCAGGGTTTTTCCAAGCCCGATATAATTCCCATGGCAGGAAACATCAGCCAAAATGTTCGACAGAACCAATTATATTAGCCAAATGCCTCGTCATCTAATTAGTGACGCGCATGAATGGATTAACGAGATTCCCACTGTCTCTACCTACTCAAGTTCCGTTCAAGCTTTTGAAGAGTGCGGACGTGAACGCGCAGAGTGTGTTAATCGTTGCGATTATCTGTTTTGCATCTGTGCATGTGTTATAGTGTTCCACAGTGCCATTGTGTTATTGTGTAACCCAATTGGATTATTGTGCAACCCAAAGGATTATATTACCTGCAAGGCAAATGCCAGCCCGGTGATTTTGAGTAAAGTTTCCTGAAATAAAAGCTGAATTACTGAAGGTCACTGTAATTTTGCGTGAACTTGCCTGTTGCTAGGTGATTTTCGTACGTTGTCGTGTGCGCCAAAGCCATCAATCCAGTTTTTTGGTGTGTCTGGTATTTGTGACGTGCTCGCAATTCGCTGTAAACAGTTTTTTCGGTCGTGGGGATTTTTCCGCTTGTGTTCGCTTGATGTACTTACCGTAAGAATTTGCGTAACATCCGTGTCACCATGGATCGCGAAAGCGACCCTGAGCTACGCAGGGTGGACAGCAGGGAGGAGGTTTTCTACCCGCGGACGTCACTTGGGCGTTCGCCACCAGGCTCAAAAGGGCCGTCGCGGGCCCCTTCGCGGCCCCCAGCTCAGTCACAGCCTCAGCCATCTTCTCAGCCACCTCCCAGAACGCCGTCCCAGTCGTCTTCCCGTCCGTCGTCACAGCCGTCGTCTCGGTCACAGCCTCAGCCGCCAGCTCAACCGCCATCACAGCCGCCATCACGACCGCCATCACAGCCGCCATCTCGACCGCCATCACAGCCGCCATCTCAGCCATCGTCACAGCCACCCTCCCAGGCGCCTTCTGTCGCATCTGGAGCCTCCGCCCATTCTACTAAGAGAAGAAGGGGTGAAGAGGATATGGCTGAGGAAATGGAAACAACTGAGGACAGCTACATAGATGAAGTCATGAGAATTAAAACCGCCCTGAACTTGATCTTACTCAGTGAGAATAGCAAAGTAAGCAAGGGAGTTTCAATCAAGGTCAGCGAACAGTTTACGGCCATGGAGCGCTTAGTACTTACCCTATCCGAGAAGGTTGCCAGGTTGGAGGGGCGGCTTCACGAGAGGGACGACGTCGAGCGCATATGCAGGAAACTGAGGGACAGCCAACCGCCCATAGCCCCCCCCATACAGCCAGGCGGTTCTTCGGCCCGTCCGAGCTACGCCTCTGCCACTAGGTCCGTACCTGCCAGCGTCCTGATAGTCCGCCCGAAGGATGCTGAAAAAGTAAAAGACAGTTTAGAGCTTAAAGAACAGTTGTTTAAGACGGTAGGAACGGAAGTAGATAAGATCAGGATTAAGAACGTCAGAAGGCTTAGGGACAAGCAGGTCTTGGTGGAGACAGAAGGGGAGCAGGACCTAGAGATCCTTAAAGGCAAGATCGGTGGGAGCAGTGGTCTGGAGGTAAGGCAACCAGGATGTATACTTCCCCGCCTCATTGTCTACGATGTGGATAGCAAAAAGACAGAACAGGAATTACTAGAAGGAATAAGGACCAAGAGCTTGCAGGATGTATCGGGACAGTTACTGGAAAGAATAAAGGTTGTATACAAGGTAGGCCCCAAGAACGCCCCGCAGATACACTACGTTATCGAAGTCCCAGGATTGATTCGAGAGATGCTTTTGGCGCAGAGCAGGGTGTTTGCTGGTTGGGGGTCGCACAGGGTTAGAGATTGGAACGGCCCTAACAGGTGCTATAAGTGCCAGGGTTATGGCCATATGGCATCTAGATGCACCCGTGAACAGTATTGTGGGCACTGTGCTGTCAGAGGACACGGGATAAGGGACTGCCCAAAAGAGAATGAGACCCCTGTATGTATTAACTGTAAGCTAAGAGGACAGGATCATCAACACCTGGTGACAGATATCGACTGTCCCGAATATAAGAGGGCCACGGAGGCGTTGAAGGCCCGTATTGATTTTTCATAATGGCGCCCTCAACCCGAATACGACCCCTTGCACTGTTACAGATAAACGCTCAGAGATCAAGAGCCGTCTCATCCGAACTGAGAAAGCTGATTATTGACAAAAACCTGGACATAGCATTGATACAAGAACCATACGTTCAACATGGTACCTGCCCTGGTTACGGTATCGACGCGAGACAGGTACACGCACCTGACCCTTCTGTAGTGACGTTGATCGCTAATCCTGCAATTGGAGCTGTCTCATTAACGCAGTACCTGGATACTCACATTGTCGCTGTTAAGTTGGGTCCTGAGCATGAAAACCTGGTGTTGATCAATGTCTACTGCCAATTTAGAGATGATATAGAAACTTACCTTAGAGCCCTGGATTCCATCCTGAGGAACCTCCGCGATGAAAAGGTACTCATCTGT
>CM065419.1:3334356-3346856 GCA_033060865.1 Dorcus hopei
GCCGACACGCGAGGTGACGACGGACGCGCCGCACATGCCGCTGACGGCAGAGTATAAGCACGACGCTTCAGCGCCATCCATTTTCAGGGCTAGTAACTTCGGCAGGTGAGTTGTTACACACTCCTTGGCGGATTCCGACTTCCATGGCCACCGTCCTGCTGTCTTAAGTTACCAACGCCTTTCATGGTATCCCATAAGCGTCGATTTGGGCGCTTTAACTCTGCGTTTGGTTCATCCCACAGCGCCAGTTCTGCTTACCAAAAGTGGCCCACTTGGCACTCTGATCCGAAATCTCGCGGCTTCACGTGTTCGAGCAAGCCGGAGATCTCACCCATTTAAAGTTTGAGAATAGGTTGAGGCCGTTTCGACCCCAATGCCTCTAATCATTCGCTTTACCGGATGAGACTCGCGCGCGGCGAGCGCCAGCTATCCTGAGGGAAACTTCGGAGGGAACCAGCTACTAGATGGTTCGATTAGTCTTTCGCCCCTATACCCAGTTCCGACGATCGATTTGCACGTCAGAATCGCTACGGACCTCCATCAGGGTTTCCCCTGACTTCGTCCTGACCAGGCATAGTTCACCATCTTTCGGGTCCCAGCGTGTACGCTCTGGGTGCGCCTCCTCTCGCGATGAGAACGAGACGCCCCGGGAGTGCGGGGCCCCCCTTGGGCGGGCCCATCCTCCCTAGGTCCGCGCGAGGCGGACCTTCACTTTCATTTCGCCTTTAGGTTTCGTTAAGTCCCAATGACTCGCGCACATGCTAGACTCCTTGGTCCGTGTTTCAAGACGGGTCCTGAAAGTACCCGAAGCTATAGCGTCGCCGACGGGCGCGCCCTGGGTCTGTCCGAGAACACCGCCGCCAGCAGCCGGGCGGGTCCGGGTCCGGCGCTCGGTCCGGACGCCGGGTTTGCCGTCCGCGCCGCGCTTGCGGCGGGCCGAACGCGAAATGTTCGCGGCCCAGCGCCACTATCATACCGTCTGTCGTGCCGGCCGGGAGAGAGCGGGTCCGAGCGCGACGGGCGCGCGCGGTCTCC
This sequence comes from Dorcus hopei, assembly GCA_033060865.1. NCBI lineage: Eukaryota > Metazoa > Arthropoda > Insecta > Coleoptera > Lucanidae > Dorcus > Dorcus hopei. The sequence continues at coordinate 3,335,392 of CM065419.1, forward strand.
ACCGCAGTCCTTAGGCCGGCGCCCAACGGGTCGCGACGTCCTACAAGGGGAGAAGTGCACGCGTTCGTGCCGGACGGCGAGCGGACGGCGCGGCCGGCGCGAGCGCCTACCGTCGCCGGTCAACTGCTCGACCGAGCGCGACACGCGGTTGAATCTCCCCGTTCGAACTTTCGGGTTTCTCAGGTTTACCCCTGAACGGTTTCACGTACTCTTGAACTCTCTCTTCAAAGTTCTTTTCAACTTTCCCTCACGGTACTTGTTCGCTATCGGTCTCGTGGTCATGTTTAGCCTTAGATGGAGTTTACCACCCACTTAGGGCTGCACTCTCAAGCAACCCGACTCTGAGGAGAGATCCTCCCGCTGCCGGAGGCCGTCCCTACGGGCCTGGCACCCTCTCTGGGTAAGTGGCCCCGTTCAAGAAGGACTTGGACTGGCCCCGCGGACTCGGGATGGCGGATCCTCCCTAACACCACATTTCCCTGCGGCCGTTGCCGGCCGCGGGATTCGGTGCTGGGCTCTTCCCTGTTCGCTCGCCGCTACTGAGGGAATCCTAGTTAGTTTCTTTTCCTCCGCTTAGTAATATGCTTAAATTCAGCGGGTAGTCTCTCCTGCTCTGAGGTCGCGCCGTTATTTACTATTTAAAGAATCGCTATCACCCGCGGCGCGCGGGGGGATGAACATCTCCTCGGGCGCTCGACGAACCAAAAACTCTGGCCGCCCTTCTCGCCGCCTCCGAGAGGTGAAACAGCAACGCCGTTAGAGAGTACGCGCGCTCGGCGGCGCTCGTCTACTTCGGTAGGATCCGGAGAGTTCTTATCGTCGCGTCACGGCTTCAGCATTCTCAACGCTGGCACCACGGTATCTAGCGAAAGCCGACAGCTTGTACCCAGGGGGACGGGATTGTTTCTCCGTCACAGCCTTCCGACTGTCTCTCGCGCCTGGGCATAGGTACTCGCCGCTGATTTCCGAGTGCGCGTGAGAGGTCCACCGTCGCGGCGTGCTCCATCACCACGGGACGAGATGCGCTCTGTCGAGCGCGCCACATCTCCCTTCGACGCTGTGTAACCTTCGGGCGGGATCCGGGCGGCAGGTAGGACGGAGCTCGGAGAGACGCGCGCGCGCGCATCCTCACCCCTTCGCTCTCGAGCGAACGCCCCCCCGAGCAATCGGGAGGGGTTCCTCTACGCACCGCGTGGCTAGCGCAGTCCGGCTGGCGTGCCGGTCACGCGGCCGATCGTACGCAACTGACGTCTCAGACAGGCACGGTACCCTCACCGCCTCTTCCGTAAATCGGCGGGCGGGCTGCGGGGCGGCAGTCTATGACACGTCGTCGCCTTCGACCGTCTGCTGCTCGCGTTGACCGAGCGACGCCGTCAGGCCGGCTGCGACTTCGCTGCGGACGCACGCCGGTACGAAGATCGTACACGGACGGCGCCGCCTCCATATGTTTTCGGGGAACGCCGCAGCTCGTCGGCGGAGCCGGGACGCTCTGTAGACGTCCTTGAGCATCTCTAATCCGATCTCGAGCGAAACGGCGACACACAGTCCCCCATTCCTGCCCCGACGTCGCCACGGCGGAGCCCGCCGCAACGACCGGGCGATCTTGAATATAGAAACGACCCTCAGCCAGGAGTGGTCCGGGAACAGTATCCGAGGACCGCAATGTGCGTTCGAAATGTCGATGTTCATGTGTCCTGCAGTTCACAGTTTGACGCGCAATTAGCTGCGTTCTTCATCGACCCACGAGCCGAGTGATCCACCGTTCAGGGTAATCTTTCGTTCCTAGACTCACCGCGCGGCCCAGACGAGATCCCTCGCGGGTCCACGGGCCGACTGGCGCGGTTCGTCCGATATGATGTCAAAACTTCACGCACCTTCGGCGGCATGGCGGACTCGACGCCGCGCCTTGCCTTGCCTCCGGTGAAAAGCACGCGTCAAAAGATACGCGCCCTGACCGCGGAAATCGATCCACGGTGGCGCGACCGGCGCGCTGAGGGCGGCGCCGCGTCCGTACACGCGGCTGCCACTGGCCGGCGGCGTCGCGCTCTCTGACGCGACCGCCGCAACATGCACCACTCTTGCCATCGCGCCGGCACAACACGCTCAACCGACCGTGAAGGGGCGGCTTGTCGCCGACTAGCACAAGCGGGACTTTCCCACCGCAGTTCGGGAGAAACATTCCAATCCGCCTGCGGAGGCTGGGGGCGCGCTCCTCCCCCGGTTCGGGCGACTTCTGCCGAGGTGGCTTGTCCAGAAGCCGACACTTGTACCAGACGGCCGAAGGCCGAAAGGCATAGGTACTCGCTGCGCCTGCCACGGCTGCACCTTTCCCCGGGGTCGTTTATCGCCCGCGCGCCTGTCTCGCAGCTCTCTCGCCGGCCGGACGATCAGACATTCCCTTTAACTTGCGGGGACGCTTCCCTGTTCGTGTGCATAGTCTTCCCGCCGCCTGCACTTCAGATAACGCCGGTCAAACCGCCGCCCAATCCGTTTCCCTTTAGGAAACGTCCACCGGCTGGCGAACGGACGCGGCGTGGCTGGGAAGTTTCCGAACGTTCGTGAAATCTTTCGCTCAACACCAACGCCAGGCGTCCGCACTCGTCAAGCCGGCCTCCCGAATCTCCTTCCGGCGGACCGCTACGATCCTACTCCGGCTTTAAACACGCCACGATCGCACGCAATCGTGATGACATAACAGTCTCGCACCGAACCCTCGTGCGCGCCGGGTGTGCCCCGTGCCGTGCCGTGCCCCTTCCTCAATCGAATCATCATTCTCACGCTTAGCAAAGCGTTGCGAGCGTTTCGCTTTCTAGCTCATAACGCGACGCACCAAAGTACGCGCGCCTTTCGCGGTTTCATTTCATTTACGCTCGCCTTCTAGAATTTCATTTCAAGTTCTAACTAATAAGGCAGCCGGGCCAGACGGCGGCCGCAGCCCCGCCTGGTTGCCGAGCTGCCCCTTTCGCGGTCTCATTTTTGCAAATTACGGCGCACGGGACAACCCACAGTTTTCGCTGCGACAGCAGCTGCAATTTGATAGAACACGCTCGCCTTGTAGGAGAGCGTCCGCACTTGAAGAGAGATGTACGGCGGTTTTTACAAACGCAAAGGCACGCGGGCCGCGCGATCAGAGGCGGGGGCGACGATCGCCGCCGGACTGTGCGGGGCATCTCGAAGCCTAACACCTAACACCTCTCTTGGACCGCCGGCCTACTGCTGTGCCCGGACTACGGCCAGGCAATTTCCAATTTAATGCTATGATTCGCAACGCTTAAGCCGAACGAATAGACCGGGCGGATCGGGAGGCGGGATTCAAACCCACTGCGTGCCCGATCGACGGCCTACAGAATCCAATCGACGGCCCCACCCGCTACGGGCGTTACGCGCGAGGACACCGTGACCTCTAGTCCTGCTTTTTCCACTTGGGTCGCCCCGGAGCGGACTCGATTTTTGTTTGCGTGTGCGGTGTGTTCGCGCGTGCGCTTCCATTGAAGTGGCGTTATTTCGCGTTCGTGACGCGCATACAGCTACAACGACAACGTAAAACGTACGAGAACCACACTACGGCTAACACGTTAATGATCCTTCCGCAGGTTCACCTACGGAAACCTTGTTACGACTTTTACTTCCTCTAAATGATCAAGTTTGGTCATCTTCCCAGCAACATCGGCGACGTCGAAACGCCAGCGCGTACCGGTCCGAAGACCTCACTAAATCATTCAATCGGTAGTAGCGACGGGCGGTGTGTACAAAGGGCAGGGACGTAATCAACGCGAGCTTATGACTCGCGCTTACTGGGAATTCCTCGTTCATGGGGAACAATTGCAAGCCCCAATCCCTAGCACGAAGGAGGTTCAGCGGGTTACCCGGGCCTCTCGGCCAGGGAGGACACGCTGATTCCTTCAGTGTAGCGCGCGTGCGGCCCAGAACATCTAAGGGCATCACAGACCTGTTATTGCTCAATCTAGTGCGGCTAGAAGCCGCCTGTCCCTCTAAGAAGAATAATTTGTACGCCGACAGTAAAAACCGCGCGCGATCGCGGCGCGAACGCCGGACCGGCGGGCATTTGAGATGTCGGAAGTTCGCCTAGTTAACAGGCTAGAGTCTCGTTCGTTATCGGAATTAACCAGACAAATCGCTCCACCAACTAAGAACGGCCATGCACCACCACCCACCGAATCAAGAAAGAGCTCTCAATCTGTCAATCCTTCCGGTGTCCGGGCCTGGTGAGGTTTCCCGTGTTGAGTCAAATTAAGCCGCAGGCTCCACTCCTGGTGGTGCCCTTCCGTCAATTCCTTTAAGTTTCAGCTTTGCAACCATACTTCCCCCGGAACCCAAAAGCTTTGGTTTCCCGGAAGCTGCCCGCCGAGTCATCGGAGGAACGTCGGCGGATCGCTAGCTGGCATCGTTTATGGTTAGAACTAGGGCGGTATCTGATCGCCTTCGAACCTCTAACTTTCGTTCTTGATCAATGAAAGCGTTTTTGGCAAATGCTTTCGCTTCTGTCCGTCTTGCGACGATCCAAGAATTTCACCTCTAACGTCGCAATACGAATGCCCCCATCCGTTCCTATTAATCATTACCTCGGGGTTCCGAAAACCAACAAAATAGAACCGAGGTCCTATTCCATTATTCCATGCACACAATATTCAGGCGAAATTTTAGCCTGCTTTAAGCACTCTAATTTGTTCAAAGTAAACGTGCCGGCCCACCTCGACACTCAGTGAAGAGCACCGCGGTGGGATCTGAAGTTGGGCCGCCCCGCGAGGGACTGGGCCCACCGGCAGGACGTCCCGCGGACACGCCAGTTAAGCACCGCGAGCGATGAACCGGCGGCGCGGGACACAAATTCGACTACGAGCTTTTTAACCGCAACAACTTTAATATACGCTATTGGAGCTGGAATTACCGCGGCTGCTGGCACCAGACTTGCCCTCCAATTGATCCTCGTTAAAGGATTTAGAGTGTACTCATTCCGATTACGGGGCCTCGGATGAGTCCCGTATCGTTATTTTTCGTCACTACCTCCCCGTGCCGGGAGTGGGTAATTTGCGCGCCTGCTGCCTTCCTTGGATGTGGTAGCCGTTTCTCAGGCTCCCTCTCCGGAATCGAACCCTGATTCCCCGTTACCCGTTACAACCATGGTAGGCGCAGAACCTACCATCGACAGTTGATAAGGCAGACATTTGAAAGATGCGTCGCCGGTGCGAGACCGTGCGATCAGCAGTAAGTTATTCAGTGTCACCAGAAAGTACGATGACGGGCGCGAACCCGACACCGATTGGTTTTGATCTAATAAAAGCGCTCCTTCCGTCTCCGGTCGGAGCTCTGTTTGCATGTATTAGCTCTAGAATTACCACAGTTATCCAAGTAAGTGTGGGTACGATCTAAGGAACCATAACTGATTTAATGAGCCTTTCGCGGTTTCACCTTAATTTGGCTCGTACTGAGACATGCATGGCTTAATCTTTGAGACAAGCATATGACTACTGGCAGGATCAACCAGGGAGCTGTGCATCGAGTAACGCGTCGGGCGGCCTTCCTGTAGGAGGGCCGCCAACGGAAACTTCACCGCTCGCTCTCTCCGGGCTAATGCGCGGACGTGACGTCCGGCATCGGCCCTAAACACGCGAGAAGCGCGCGCCGGCCGCCGCAAGGGCGGGCGACGACGACGACGCTCCGTGAACACGCATAAGCGGCGGCGTTCATCACCGGGGGTACCTCGTCGGGAACTAAACAATCTCGGCGATTGTGTCGCACACATAGAGCCGTACGTTGGGGTGGGACAGCGGAGGAGACCTACCTGCCTACCGCGCTCGACCAACTTCGCCAAGCCGTCTCGTGCGCGCGTTCGTATGGCCACTCTCGCCGCCGATGCGCCGCCGCCGAACAGGAACACCGACCTCCTCAGAGGTACGGTTACCGTACTATTTAACAGCTTCGAACATTCTCTCGCATCCTTCGATAGATCGAAAGTCGACCTGAATGCCTTCGAGAAGGTACGCGCCGCACGCGGACCGGGCCTCGAATAACGGATCTTCCACCGATGAGACGGCAGTTCGACCGATACCGAGCCCGCGCCCTATTCTCGCTCGGAACGAGGAGAGCTGTAGCATGTGTTTCAGGCGGCGCCTGACGTGCAGTCGCGGGAAGGCGTACGCAGCGTTCAACGCGCGACAGATCCTACTACGCTGGCCGACCGCACAGGCGCTCATCATCTGTTCGTCCGCATGTGAGAACCGAGGCGCATTGCGCCCGAGAGTCTCGCGGAACCTGCCGTGTCATGTCTCACGCCGGACGCGATATAATCGCGACGGGACGCGGATGCTACCGCCGCATAAGAGCTTTGTGCCTTTCCTGCGCTTTTAAAATTGCGCACGGGCTACTCGCGGCCAATGCTGGGTGCTTCAACAGTGACGACGTAAGAGCTCGCGCTCTCCGCGCCACCTCAGTTCAAATTCGTTCGGACGTTCAACAACTAGCCGCCTCGCGGCAGAATTCAACAGTCCGTCCCGAGAGACCGGACAGTCTTAAGCCAACATGATAATCGATCTTCCACCAACAAACTGCTCTCGACCTAACCTACAAGGTCGGAACAACCACACAACCACTCCGGCCGCTCCGGCCGCCGCGGGATCTCGTCTAGCCGACAAGACGAATGTCCCCTATAGCAAAAATACAATTGTGCCGCATCTGAGAACCGGTACGCTGTGCGCCCGTGTTTCCCGCGGAAAACGCCGTGACTAGCGAAAGCTTCGCTCGCATTCGCATTCCAATTAACTTTCCGTCCTCCACCTTCCTTCCACCGCTAAACTGCCCTCGACCTAACCTACAAGGTCGGAACAGAGACGCGACCACTCCGGCCTCTCCGGGCTCTCGTCTAGCCGACAAGACGAACGCCCCCAACCGAAAATGCAATTGTGCCGCATCTGAGAACCGGGACGCTGTGCGCCCGTGTTTCCCGCGGAAAACGCCGTGATCAGCGAAACTTTCGCTCGCATTCATTCGTTTTCCAATTAAAACTTTCCGTCCCGAGAGATCGGACAGTCTAAAGCCAATATACGGCGATTCTCCTGGCTTGCGCCAGCTCGAAGTCGCCTCCGTCTTTTCCACCACTAAAACCGCTCTCGACCTGACCTGCAAGGTCGGAGCCACCACTCCACCACTCTGCGGCACCAGCACCGCCGCCCGGCGTCCCTTTGTGCTGTGCCGCGCGCTTGCTTGAAGAGAGCATACGGAGTCTCGCCCAGCCGACAGGGCGATCTACCGCTCTCGCCGTACGTCCGCCGGCGATTCCCAATACGAGAAGCATCCTCGCTCACTCGACGTCGCCGGGTCGACCGTACGGCCGTTGCGGGCGGCGCGGGCTCTCGTCTAGCCGACAAGACGAATGTCCCCAAGCAAATATCGCTGTGCCCAGCCTAATTACCACAGCGGCACCGCACCTCCTGTTCGTACTCTGGCGCACTCCACGCCGGACGGGATACAGCAGACTTTCGAAAAAAATCAAGCTGACCAACGACGACGTACAACAGGGTAAGCGATGCGGGGTCACGCGGCGGATTCTGCGAGAATAGGAGTCCACGTCCGACGCGAGCGCATCAATGCGAACGCACGGCGTTACCTCAGCTCGACCGAACCCGAGAGTGCCGCTCCCCCATATAATAGGGACGGCGACATGTACTGATGCCTGAACGCGGGCGCGCCAGGCGCCACCGGCCGCGAGCCGAGAGCGGTGGCCGGTCGGGCCACGTTGCTCTAGCGTCGCACCAGTTCGATGCGGAGCCCGTATTATGTTCTGCGGAGTACCGAGCCGGCCCAACGCCGTTACACTACGAGCGAGTGCCAGACTCAGAACTCCGCGTGTCCCCATACAATAGGGACGACGTACGGTACTGATGCCTGAACGCGGGCGCGCCAGGCGCCACCGGCCGCGAGCCGAGAGCGGTGGCCGGTCGGGCTACGTTGCTCTAGCGTCGCACCAGTTCGATGCGGAGCCCGTATTATGTTCTGCGGAGGACCGAGCCGGCCCGCCGCCGTTACACTACGAGCGAGTGCCAGACTCAGAACTCCGCGTGTCCCCATACAATAGGGACGACGTACGGTACTGATGCCTGAACGCGGGCGCGCCAGGCGCCACCGGCCGCGAGCCGAGAGCGGTGGCCGGTCGGGCTACGTTGCTCTAGCGTCGCACCAGTTCGATGCGGAGCCCGTATTATGTTCTGCGGAGTACGGAGCCGGCCCGCCGCCGTTACACTACGAGCGAGTGCCATGCACACAACTCAGCGTGTTCCCATACAGTAGGGACGACGTACGGTACTGATGCCTGAACGGGGGCGCCCACGTCGAAACGCGACGCGAGCCCGTCCGACTGCCTCGCTCTGTCGCTACATCAGTCGGTTCGGAGAGGAGGCCGAATTATGTGCTGCGGACGGCGAAGATAGTTGATCGCCGACTTAATCCTGCTCGATCTCAAGTCGGAGCCCGTATTATGTTCTGCGGAGGACCGAGCCGGCCCGCCGCCGTTACACTACGAGCGAGTGCCATGCACACAACTCCGCGTGTCCCCATACAGTAGGGACGACGTACGGTACTGATGCCTGAACGGGGGCGCCCACGTCGAAACGCGACGCGAGCCCGTCTGACTGCCTCGCTCTGTCGCTACATCAGTCAGTTCGGAGAGGAGGCCGAATTATGTGCTGCGGACGACGAAGATAGTTGATCGCCGACTTAATCCTGCTCGATCTCAAGTCGGAGCCCGTATTATGTTCTGCGGAGGACCGAGCCGGCCCGCCGCCGTTACACTACGAGCGAGTGCCATGCACACAACTCCGCGTGTCCCCATACAGTAGGGACGACGTACGGTACTGATGCCTGAACGGGGGCGCCCACGTCGAAACGCGACGCGAGCCCGTCTGACTGCCTCGCTCTGTCGCTACATCAGTCAGTTCGGAGAGGAGGCCGAATTATGTGCTGCGGACGACGAAGATAGTTGATCGCCGACTTAATCCTGCTCGATCTCAAGTCGGAGCCCGTATTATGTTCTGCGGAGGACCGAGCCGGCCCGCCGCCGTTACACTACGAGCGAGTGCCATGCACACAACTCCGCGTGTCCCCATACAGTAGGGACGACGTACGGTACTGATGCCTGAACGGGGGCGCCCACGTCGAAACGCGACGCGAGCCCGTCCGACTGCCTCGCTCTGTCGCTACATCAGTCGGTTCGGAGAGGAGGCCGAATTATGTGCTGCGGACGACGAAGATAGTTGATCGCCGACTTAATCCTGCTCGATCTCAAGTCGGAGCCCGTATTATGTTCTGCGGAGGACCGAGCCGGCCCGCCGCCGTTACACTACGAGCGAGTGCCATGCACACAACTCCGCGTGTCCCCATACAGTAGGGACGACGTACGGTACTGATGCCTGAACGGGGGCGCCCACGTCGAAACGCGACGCGAGCCCGTCCGACTGCCTCGCTCTGTCGCTACATCAGTCGGTTCGGAGAGGAGGCCGAATTATGTGCTGCGGACGACGAAGATAGTTGATCGCCGACTTAATCCTGCTCGATCTCAAGTCGGAGCCCGTATTATGTTCTGCGGAGGACCGAGCCGGCCCGCCGCCGTTACACTACGAGCGAGTGCCATGCACACAACTCCGCGTGTCCCCATACAGTAGGGACGACGTACGGTACTGATGCCTGAACGGGGGCGCCCACGTCGAAACGCGACGCGAGCCCGTCCGACTGCCTCGCTCTGTCGCTACATCAGTCGGTTCGGAGAGGAGGCCGAATTATGTGCTGCGGACGACGAAGATAGTTGATCGCCGACTTAATCCTGCTCGATCTCAAGTCGGAGCCCGTATTATGTTCTGCGGAGGACCGAGCCGGCCCGCCGCCGTTACACTACGAGCGAGTGCCATGCACACAACTCCGCGTGTTCCCATACAGTAGGGACGACGTACGGTACTGATGCCTGAACGGGGGCGCCCACGTCGAAACGCGACGCGAGCCCGTCTGACTGCCTCGCTCTGTCGCTACATCACTCAGTTCGGAGAGGAGGCAGAATTATGTGCTGCGGACGACGGGCCCGTATTTATCTGCTGCGGAGACAGTGCGCATTTATGTGCTGCGGAGTGGTAACTTGCGCGCTCTTGATCACGAGCCGGATCTATCGCGAGTAGAATGGAAGAATGCGCCACCGCCCCTCGTCGCAGTAACGAGTAGCATCATCATTACTATTATTACCAAAGCTCGGATCTTGTGCAAGATGCATATCTTTGCACTTTTTGCGTATTGTACAGGCTCTTTTAACACTGCAATTGTAAATTATGTGCTCCGATGAGCGAGATCATGTGCTGCGGTCGGCGAATTTATGTGATGAGGTGGGCGATTTTATGTGCTGCGTTCGAAGAGTTTATGTGCTGCGGCGGGTGGTGAGCATATGTGCTGCGGCGGGGACGAATGATTGATGCCCCTGCCGTGTGTTGGGAATAACATCACCGTTAATGTTACTCTGTTATACTGTTCTTATGCGAAGGGTGCGAATCGGAGCCGGAATCTATCTGCCGCCGACGAGGAAGAGTGCCGCGCCCCCATTTAACACTTTCATTGTAAATCATGTGCTGCGGTCGGCGGGATTATGTGCTGCGGTTGGGGAAATGTGCTGCCGAGATTATGTTCTGCGGTTGACGAGTTTATGTGCTGCGGGAATGATTATTTTCTGTAAATAATTGTCTTCTCTGGAAATCGTCGTCTGCCCGCCGAAACGTGCGGGGAGAAAGAACTTTTCCTCTGTCGTCTCTGAACCGAAACGTGCGACGGGGAGAAACAACTTTTCCTCTGGAAATCGTCCGGCGCCCGCCGAAACGTGCGACGGGGGGGGAGAAACAACTTTTTCCTCTGAATCCGGCGCCCGGAAACGTGCGACGGGGGGGGAGAAACAACTGTGTCCTCTGGAAATCGTCCGGCGCCCGCCGAAACGTGCGACGGGGGGGGAGAAACAACTTTTTCCTCTGGAAATCGTCCGGCGCCCGCGGAAACGTGCGACGGGGAGAAACAACTTTGCCTCTGGAAATCGTCCGGCGCCCGCCGAAACGTGCGACGGGGGGGGAGAAACAACTTTTTCCTCTGGAAATCGTCCGGCGCCCGCGGAAACGTGCGACGGGGGGGGAGAAACAACTTTTTCCTCTGGAAATCGTCCGGCGCCCGCGGAAACGTGCGACGGGGGGGGAGAAACAACTTTTTCCTCTGGAAATCGTCCGGCGCCCGCGGAAACGTGCGACGGGGGGGGAGAAACAACTTTTTCCTCTGGAAATCGTCCGGCGCCCGCCGAAACGTGCGACGGGGGGGGAGAAACAACTTTTTCCTCTGGAAATCGTCCGGCGCCCGCCGAAACGTGCGACGGGGGGGGAGAAACAACTTTTTCCTCTGGAAATCGTCCGGCGCCCGCGGAAACGTGCGACGGGGGG
>CM065419.1:3351856-3359356 GCA_033060865.1 Dorcus hopei
TTCTCGCCGCCTCCGAGAGGTGAAACAGCAACGCCGTTAGAGAGTACGCGCGCTCGGCGGCGCTCGTCTACTTCGGTAGGATCCGGAGAGTTCTTATCGTCGCGTCACGGCTTCAGCATTCTCAACGCTGGCACCACGGTATCTAGCGAAAGCCGACAGCTTGTACCCAGGGGGACGGGATTGTTTCTCCGTCACAGCCTTCCGACTGTCTCTCGCGCCTGGGCATAGGTACTCGCCGCTGATTTCCGAGTGCGCGTGAGAGGTCCACCGTCGCGGCGTGCTCCATCACCACGGGACGAGATGCGCTCTGTCGAGCGCGCCACATCTCCCTTCGACGCTGTGTAACCTTCGGGCGGGATCCGGGCGGCAGGTAGGACGGAGCTCGGAGAGACGCGCGCGCGCGCATCCTCACCCCTTCGCTCTCGAGCGAACGCCCCCCCGAGCAATCGGGAGGGGTTCCTCTACGCACCGCGTGGCTAGCGCAGTCCGGCTGGCGTGCCGGTCACGCGGCCGATCGTACGCAACTGACGTCTCAGACAGGCACGGTACCCCTCACCGCCTCTTCCGTAAATCGGCGGGCGGGCTGCGGGGCGGCAGTCTATGACACGTCGTCGCCTTCGACCGTCTGCTGCTCGCGTTGACCGAGCGACGCCGTCAGGCCGGCTGCGACTTCGCTGCGGACGCACGCCGGTACGAAGATCGTACACGGACGGCGCCGCCTCCATATGTTTTCGGGGAACGCCGCAGCTCGTCGGCGGAGCCGGGACGCTCTGTAGACGTCCTTGAGCATCTCTAATCCGATCTCGAGCGAAACGGCGACACACAGTCCCCCATTCCTGCCCCGACGTCGCCACGGCGGAGCCCGCCGCAACGACCGGGCGATCTTGAATATAGAAACGACCCTCAGCCAGGAGTGGTCCGGGAACAGTATCCGAGGACCGCAATGTGCGTTCGAAATGTCGATGTTCATGTGTCCTGCAGTTCACAGTTTGACGCGCAATTAGCTGCGTTCTTCATCGACCCACGAGCCGAGTGATCCACCGTTCAGGGTAATCTTTCGTTCCTAGACTCACCGCGCGGCCCAGACGAGATCCCTCGCGGGTCCACGGGCCGACTGGCGCGGTTCGTCCGATATGATGTCAAAACTTCACGCACCTTCGGCGGCATGGCGGACTCGACGCCGCGCCTTGCCTTGCCTCCGGTGAAAAGCACGCGTCAAAAGATACGCGCCCTGACCGCGGAAATCGATCCACGGTGGCGCGACCGGCGCGCTGAGGGCGGCGCCGCGTCCGTACACGCGGCTGCCACTGGCCGGCGGCGTCGCGCTCTCTGACGCGACCGCCGCAACATGCACCACTCTTGCCATCGCGCCGGCACAACACGCTCAACCGACCGTGAAGGGGCGGCTTGTCGCCGACTAGCACAAGCGGGACTTTCCCACCGCAGTTCGGGAGAAACATTCCAATCCGCCTGCGGAGGCTGGGGGCGCGCTCCTCCCCCGGTTCGGGCGACTTCTGCCGAGGTGGCTTGTCCAGAAGCCGACACTTGTACCAGACGGCCGAAGGCCGAAAGGCATAGGTACTCGCTGCGCCTGCCACGGCTGCACCTTTCCCCGGGGGTCGTTTATCGCCCGCGCGCCTGTCTCGCAGCTCTCTCGCCGGCCGGACGATCAGACATTCCCTTTAACTTGCGGGGACGCTTCCCTGTTCGTGTGCATAGTCTTCCCGCCGCCTGCACTTCAGATAACGCCGGTCAAACCGCCGCCCAATCCGTTTCCCTTTAGGAAACGTCCACCGGCTGGCGAACGGACGCGGCGTGGCTGGGAAGTTTCCGAACGTTCGTGAAATCTTTCGCTCAACACCAACGCCAGGCGTCCGCACTCGTCAAGCCGGCCTCCCGAATCTCCTTCCGGCGGACCGCTACGATCCTACTCCGGCTTTAAACACGCCACGATCGCACGCAATCGTGATGACATAACAGTCTCGCACCGAACCCTCGTGCGCGCCGGGTGTGCCCCGTGCCGTGCCCCTTCCTCAATCGAATCATCATTCTCACGCTTAGCAAAGCGTTGCGAGCGTTTCGCTTTCTAGCTCATAACGCGACGCACCAAAGTACGCGCGCCTTTCGCGGTTTCATTTCATTTACGCTCGCCTTCTAGAATTTCATTTCAAGTTCTAACTAATAAGGCAGCCGGGCCAGACGGCGGCCGCAGCCCCGCCTGGTTGCCGAGCTGCCCCTTTCGCGGTCTCATTTTTGCAAATTACGGCGCACGGGACAACCCACAGTTTTCGCTGCGACAGCAGCTGCAATTTGATAGAACACGCTCGCCTTGTAGGAGAGCGTCCGCACTTGAAGAGAGATGTACGGCGGTTTTTACAAACGCAAAGGCACGCGGGCCGCGCGATCAGAGGCGGGGGCGACGATCGCCGCCGGACTGTGCGGGGCATCTCGAAGCCTAACACCTAACACCTCTCTTGGACCGCCGGCCTACTGCTGTGCCCGGACTACGGCCAGGCAATTTCCAATTTAATGCTATGATTCGCAACGCTTAAGCCGAACGAATAGACCGGGCGGATCGGGAGGCGGGATTCAAACCCACTGCGTGCCCGATCGACGGCCTACAGAATCCAATCGACGGCCCCACCCGCTACGGGCGTTACGCGCGAGGACACCGTGACCTCTAGTCCTGCTTTTTCCACCCCGGGGTCGCCCCCGGGAGCGGACTCGATTTTTGTTTGCGTGTGCGGTGTGTTCGCGCGTGCGCTTCCATTGAAGTGGCGTTATTTCGCGTTCGTGACGCGCATACAGCTACAACGACAACGTAAAACGTACGAGAACCACACTACGGCTAACACGTTAATGATCCTTCCGCAGGTTCACCTACGGAAACCTTGTTACGACTTTTACTTCCTCTAAATGATCAAGTTTGGTCATCTTCCCAGCAACATCGGCGACGTCGAAACGCCAGCGCGTACCGGTCCGAAGACCTCACTAAATCATTCAATCGGTAGTAGCGACGGGCGGTGTGTACAAAGGGCAGGGACGTAATCAACGCGAGCTTATGACTCGCGCTTACTGGGAATTCCTCGTTCATGGGGAACAATTGCAAGCCCCAATCCCTAGCACGAAGGAGGTTCAGCGGGTTACCCGGGCCTCTCGGCCAGGGAGGACACGCTGATTCCTTCAGTGTAGCGCGCGTGCGGCCCAGAACATCTAAGGGCATCACAGACCTGTTATTGCTCAATCTAGTGCGGCTAGAAGCCGCCTGTCCCTCTAAGAAGAATAATTTGTACGCCGACAGTAAAAACCGCGCGCGATCGCGGCGCGAACGCCGGACCGGCGGGCATTTGAGATGTCGGAAGTTCGCCTAGTTAACAGGCTAGAGTCTCGTTCGTTATCGGAATTAACCAGACAAATCGCTCCACCAACTAAGAACGGCCATGCACCACCACCCACCGAATCAAGAAAGAGCTCTCAATCTGTCAATCCTTCCGGTGTCCGGGCCTGGTGAGGTTTCCCGTGTTGAGTCAAATTAAGCCGCAGGCTCCACTCCTGGTGGTGCCCTTCCGTCAATTCCTTTAAGTTTCAGCTTTGCAACCATACTTCCCCCGGAACCCAAAAGCTTTGGTTTCCCGGAAGCTGCCCGCCGAGTCATCGGAGGAACGTCGGCGGATCGCTAGCTGGCATCGTTTATGGTTAGAACTAGGGCGGTATCTGATCGCCTTCGAACCTCTAACTTTCGTTCTTGATCAATGAAAGCGTTTTTGGCAAATGCTTTCGCTTCTGTCCGTCTTGCGACGATCCAAGAATTTCACCTCTAACGTCGCAATACGAATGCCCCCATCCGTTCCTATTAATCATTACCTCGGGGTTCCGAAAACCAACAAAATAGAACCGAGGTCCTATTCCATTATTCCATGCACACAATATTCAGGCGAAATTTTAGCCTGCTTTAAGCACTCTAATTTGTTCAAAGTAAACGTGCCGGCCCACCTCGACACTCAGTGAAGAGCACCGCGGTGGGATCTGAAGTTGGGCCGCCCCGCGAGGGACTGGGCCCACCGGCAGGACGTCCCGCGGACACGCCAGTTAAGCACCGCGAGCGATGAACCGGCGGCGCGGGACACAAATTCGACTACGAGCTTTTTAACCGCAACAACTTTAATATACGCTATTGGAGCTGGAATTACCGCGGCTGCTGGCACCAGACTTGCCCTCCAATTGATCCTCGTTAAAGGATTTAGAGTGTACTCATTCCGATTACGGGGCCTCGGATGAGTCCCGTATCGTTATTTTTCGTCACTACCTCCCCGTGCCGGGAGTGGGTAATTTGCGCGCCTGCTGCCTTCCTTGGATGTGGTAGCCGTTTCTCAGGCTCCCTCTCCGGAATCGAACCCTGATTCCCCGTTACCCGTTACAACCATGGTAGGCGCAGAACCTACCATCGACAGTTGATAAGGCAGACATTTGAAAGATGCGTCGCCGGTGCGAGACCGTGCGATCAGCAGTAAGTTATTCAGTGTCACCAGAAAGTACGATGACGGGCGCGAACCCGACACCGATTGGTTTTGATCTAATAAAAGCGCTCCTTCCGTCTCCGGTCGGAGCTCTGTTTGCATGTATTAGCTCTAGAATTACCACAGTTATCCAAGTAAGTGTGGGTACGATCTAAGGAACCATAACTGATTTAATGAGCCTTTCGCGGTTTCACCTTAATTTGGCTCGTACTGAGACATGCATGGCTTAATCTTTGAGACAAGCATATGACTACTGGCAGGATCAACCGGGAGCTGTGCATCGAGTAACGCGTCGGGCGGCCTTCCTGTAGGAGGGCCGCCAACGGAAACTTCACCGCTCGCTCTCTCCGGGCTAATGCGCGGACGTGACGTCCGGCATCGGCCCTAAACACGCGAGAAGCGCGCGCCGGCCGCCGCAAGGGCGGGCGACGACGACGACGCTCCGTGAACACGCATAAGCGGCGGCGTTCATCACCGGGGGTACCTCGTCGGGAACTAAACAATCTCGGCGATTGTGTCGCACACATAGAGCCGTACGTTGGGGTGGGACAGCGGAGGAGACCTACCTGCCTACCGCGCTCGACCAACTTCGCCAAGCCGTCTCGTGCGCGCGTTCGTATGGCCACTCTCGCCGCCGATGCGCCGCCGCCGAACAGGAACACCGACCTCCTCAGAGGTACGGTTACCGTACTATTTAACAGCTTCGAACATTCTCTCGCATCCTTCGATAGATCGAAAGTCGACCTGAATGCCTTCGAGAAGGTACGCGCCGCACGCGGACCGGGCCTCGAATAACGGATCTTCCACCGATGAGACGGCAGTTCGACCGATACCGAGCCCGCGCCCTATTCTCGCTCGGAACGAGGAGAGCTGTAGCATGTGTTTCAGGCGGCGCCTGACGTGCAGTCGCGGGAAGGCGTACGCAGCGTTCAACGCGCGACAGATCCTACTACGCTGGCCGACCGCACAGGCGCTCATCATCTGTTCGTCCGCATGTGAGAACCGAGGCGCATTGCGCCCGAGAGTCTCGCGGAACCTGCCGTGTCATGTCTCACGCCGGACGCGATATAATCGCGACGGGACGCGGATGCTACCGCCGCATAAGAGCTTTGTGCCTTTCCTGCGCTTTTAAAATTGCGCACGGGCTACTCGCGGCCAATGCTGGGTGCTTCAACAGTGACGACGTAAGAGCTCGCGCTCTCCGCGCCACCTCAGTTCAAATTCGTTCGGACGTTCAACAACTAGCCGCCTCGCGGCAGAATTCAACAGTCCGTCCCGAGAGACCGGACAGTCTTAAGCCAACATGATAATCGATCTTCCACCAACAAACTGCTCTCGACCTAACCTACAAGGTCGGAACAACCACACAACCACTCCGGCCGCTCCGGCCGCCGCGGGATCTCGTCTAGCCGACAAGACGAACGCCCCCAAGCGAAAATGCAATTGTGCCGCATCTGAGAACCGGGACGCTGTGCGCCCGTGTTTCCCGCGGAAAACGCCGTGATCAGCGAAACTTTCGCTCGCATTCATTCGTTTTCCAATTAAAACTTTCCGTCCCGAGAGATCGGACAGTCTAAAGCCAATATACGGCGATTCTCCTGGCTTGCGCCAGCTCGAAGTCGCCTCCGTCTTTTCCACCACTAAAACCGCTCTCGACCTGACCTGCAAGGTCGGAGCCACCACTCCACCACTCTGCGGCACCAGCACCGCCGCCCGGCGTCCCTTTGTGCTGTGCCGCGCGCTTGCTTGAAGAGAGCATACGGAGTCTCGCCCAGCCGACAGGGCGATCTACCGCTCTCGCCGTACGTCCGCCGGCGATTCCCAATACGAGAAGCATCCTCGCTCACTCGACGTCGCCGGGTCGACCGTACGGCCGTTGCGGGCGGCGCGGGCTCTCGTCTAGCCGACAAGACGAATGTCCCCAAGCAAATATCGCTGTGCCCAGCCTAATTACCACAGCGGCACCGCACCTCCTGTTCGTACTCTGGCGCACTCCACGCCGGACGGGATACAGCAGACTTTCGAAAAAAATCAAGCTGACCAACGACGACGTACAACAGGGTAAGCGATGCGGGGTCACGCGGCGGATTCTGCGAGAATAGGAGTCCACGTCCGACGCGAGCGCATCAATGCGAACGCACGGCGTTACCTCAGCTCGACCGAACCCGAGAGTGCCGCTCCCCCATATAATAGGGACGGCGACATGTACTGATGCCTGAACGCGGGCGCGCCAGGCGCCACCGGCCGCGAGCCGAGAGCGGTGGCCGGTCGGGCCACGTTGCTCTAGCGTCGCACCAGTTCGATGCGGAGCCCGTATTATGTTCTGCGGAGTACCGAGCCGGCCCAACGCCGTTACACTACGAGCGAGTGCCAGACTCAGAACTCCGCGTGTCCCCATACAATAGGGACGACGTACGGTACTGATGCCTGAACGCGGGCGCGCCAGGCGCCACCGGCCGCGAGCCGAGAGCGGTGGCCGGTCGGGCTACGTTGCTCTAGCGTCGCACCAGTTCGATGCGGAGCCCGTATTATGTTCTGCGGAGGACCGAGCCGGCCCGCCGCCGTTACACTACGAGCGAGTGCCATGCACACAACTCCGCGTGTTCCCATACAGTAGGGACGACGTACGGTACTGATGCCTGAACGGGGGCGCCCACGTCGAAACGCGACGCGAGCCCGTCCGACTGCCTCGCTCTGTCGCTACATCAGTCGGTTCGGAGAGGAGGCCGAATTATGTGCTGCGGACGACGAAGATAGTTGATCGCCGACTTAATCCTGCTCGATCTCAAGTCGGAGCCCGTATTATGTTCTGCGGAGGACCGAGCCGGCCCGCCGCCGTTACACTACGAGCGAGTGCCATGCACACAACTCCGCGTGTCCCCATACAGTAGGGACGACGTACGGTACTGATGCCTGAACGGGGGCGCCCACGTCGAAACGCGACGCGAGCCCGTCCGACTGCCTCGCTCTGTCGCTACATCAG